>CANJKZ010000256.1:0-43944 GCA_947471745.1 Closterium sp. Naga37s-1
CCTAAGCTCTTAATACCATCTCAGAAACAAGAAGTGATTGAACTATGAAACATTGGAGTACAAGTATTAACCCTAGAGTTGTGTACCCCCTAAAGGCTAACCCACTATAGTCCTACACAACAATAACATATAGATAATTTTTGACATCATGATCTGGCGGAACTGTTCGTCGGTGCGGTGTAGTATCGTTGATGGTGCCGCCACGACGCCGGTCGGCACAATTCCTGCCCACAAAGCCACCGAGTATTTTTAGTTTGACGGTGTCGACTTCAAAGTGACATGGACAGAGGTTGGCGGTGTCGACAAACTTACTTGACGTCCCTCTCGTTCGTGTGCGGACCATGAACCGCACCTCCGATCTGACCACCGAGATCTCCTGCATGATGCTCAGCTCCTTCTCCCGGTAGAGCGTCGCCTCCACTCTCGCCGCCATCTGGCATGCCTTTATGCGCACAAGGAGCGTGTGCACCATTGTACCTTGCACAGGCTGGGTTCGCGAGGCATTGTTCCCCTCCTCGATTGACTCGGCATCGAGCTTACACTCACGTATCATGAACTTCACGTAGGCCGCGCATCCGGATTTCGGTTACCCTAGGGCCGTGCAGCCAGATGTACTCCCGGGGGACCTCGGCCACTTTGTCCCAATTCTTCTTCTTGTTGTCCCGGATGTAGTGGCCGATCTCGTCGACGTGCCTAAGCCTGTGCTCCCTGGGGAAGCTTGTCGCGTATTTGCATCAGCATTTTCGCCGCCCACCTCTTGTAGTGGTAGATGAACGAGGTGTACAGCCTCAGCGTGCTATTCTTCTCCAAGGTTTGTAGGTGGCGTAGGGCGTCTATGACCAGCACGTCGATCCATGCCTAAACCATGTCGTCCTCGACGAAGTCTGCCGCTCTCCACTGTTCGCGTGGCACCGCCATGTTTCTGCTCGTCCTCCTCCTCATCCTTTTCGAGCAGGTTATCTATGTATTCAAGTTCCCGCCGGAGGCATTCTTCCAAGGTGCGCGGATTCGTGCTACGCGGAGGACGCTCGTCGTATGCATCGTTGCTCCTCCTCCTCCTCCTCCTCCTCCTCCTCCTCCTCCTCCTCCTCCTCCTCCTCCTCCTCCTCCTCCTCCTCGTCATCAACCTGGTTTCCTGAGCCGGCAGGTACCGCGACGAAGGTCCAGGCTGCCCATCTTGCGTCAGGGTCGACTTACTAGCTGGCTTCATAAACTCCCCTATCGGCGGTGGGGGAATGTCCTTGGTGCCTTCTGGAATCTGTATCAGTGCGTCAAGATCGTAGAGTAACTTGAGCGTCTCTTCGGGGGTAGAGGTCTGATTGTGGTCGGTTGGGGGACCAACGTCGGCCATGTCGACGTCGGCCATGCGGCCGCTCGTAGTTTGCTATACCGTCGACCGTGTTTGAGGTAAAGGATGGACCACCAGAGACGGTACTGAGTCGCGCGGTGCAGTGTACACCCAATGAGTTGCTCAGGCGGCTTCGTCGGATTCTCTCTCAAGTGCTTCTAACTCAGCGGCAAGCTCGAGGCGTTCCAGCTGCGCTTTGATGTCGGCGTCTACAGAGTCGGCATGGGGTGGGATGGGTTGCGGCTGTTGGGCTCTAGGCCGTCCTCTGGCCATGCGTCGCCGACCTAGTTAGTTTCTGTCGTCCCGTCTTGCTTGGTCGGTAGAGCTGTTGATACTATGCCGAGATGCTGCCCTAAAACATCCGACGTCGACGTCGACGCGTTCTGACCGTTCGGTTACCTAAACACCGACCTGAGTAGTGTATGCCAGGTAGACGCTACCGGTGCCGACGTGATCGATTGGTCGGCGCACGAGTAACCCACACTCGTGAAGATAGCTAGGGAGCGGAAAATTCTAAGTGCAAGAGAGAGCAGGAGGGAACGCATGAACGGACAAGGGAATGAGCACCAGCGCAAGGTCACGGAGGGGTATGGTCGTGAGCGACTCCGATTTTGCAGCGCTTCACGCAACCCCCTATGCTTGTGCCGCTATGCATGTGTTTTCGTGCGGCGGCGCAGTGTCCGACGTGTCACGAGCACGCATGGCTAATGGGTCGCCGCGCTGCACTCAAGGGGCGTAAGCCTGGGCACGTCCACGGTGGAATGTGCGTGCGTTACGTGGCTGGGGCCCATCATTAGTGGCTTCTCTGCAGAAAAGCCGGCATGCCGACTTCCATGGCCTAAGGGCCCGGGATTATTGAAGAGTCGCATGGCAAGCCCACCGTGAGCCCCTCGTGGTCGGCGCCGACTTTCCTTTGGGTGTGTCTTTAGATTCCTTTAACCTAGACAGTGTTAAGGCACTGACCGATGGTGCCGCGTGGCTTGGATTAGGCCGTTGGATCCTTAGTCGACACCGATATGGCGAGCAGCTCGCGATGCCAGACAACTGTAACATTTTTTTACGGGCATATTTTCGCCGCGTGGATCGGCCACCGACAAATTTGGGCGCACAGTCGAGTTCCCGCGCTGAAATCGCGGCTCGACGTGGCGTGCTGTGAGTTTTTGTCCGCTGAGATGTCCTTCTCGGGTTTCTCTCAGCGAAACCAGTTAGGAATACGGGCCAGGAAAATACCAACCCTGAAAATCTCTGAGCTGAGTTGAAACGAACCCTGAATTCTCAGGCCTGCTGTCGAAAAACCCTAACCCCGTTGAGATGTTCTCTCGGGGATACCTCAACGGATTTTGCATCCGTCGCTGGCGTCGCTGGCCCCGGCATGTCGAGCCCAGGGCGATGTTCGGCAGGCCAGGGAATACTGGGGGGGTTGGGGCGAGGGATCCAAAATGACCAGCCTCGCCCCTAGTTGGATGGGTCAACTCTGGGTCCACCAGAGTTGACCCCACGTCCGAGGTCTTGGCGCAAGCGGAGATTCGAGGGGAGCTCGCGGGATGGAAACAACGAGATGGCGGGGGGGATGGAAGCTGCACCGTACAGGAAGAGAAACTTCCACCCTACAAAAGGGTTGTCGCATGCCAAAAACAAATGCCCGACACACTGTACGCATACGTGATCGATCTCACCTTTGGCGGTGTGACGCCGTGATGGGTTGGCAAATGGCGACTATAGCCTGGCTGATAAATAGGGATGGAAGGAGATAAGTGCGGTAGAGGGAGCGAAGTTGAGAGATAGATGTCGAGTGGCGAATGTTGAGAGGGAAGTTGGGTGGGATACCTTTTTGTTTTTTACTTTCTTTTCAGGGTAATGCCATGTTCGATTGGAGGGGATTGACCGCGGGATCTGGCTGGATTCTTCGGTTTTGAGCGGCAGGCCAGGGAATCCAAGTTTCATTCCCCCCCTCTAGTGCGGAGGCTTTCCGCCAAGGGGGGGGTTGTGGGGGGGATGCGGCGCGGGCGACACTCTAGCATGGGGTTCGCGTCGCATTGAAGGCCCACGTTCGGACTGTTTTTCACATTTTTCTTGTCCTGACTGCACTGTTTTGCCTGGTTCTCCAAGGTCGAACCTGGTGGCCCGGCATTTTGATCCTCCCTCAAACCCTCTCCCCTGGCTGCCGAACATCGCCCAGTTTGCAACCCATTCCGTTGCTCGGCGTCATTCATCCCAAGGGGGGGCCAGGTGTTTCCCTCTCATCCAAACCTTCCCTTTGAGATGAACCACTCTGTCGACATCGACAGTCGAGGCGATTCGCCTCAGCAGCACCCCACCCCGTGTCCCCCAAATTGCGATTCAACGGACGGAGGCGAGATTACAATATCTCTAGGATTGGACCAGCGACCGCAGATGCAGCTGCAGCGAACCAGCAATGCTGCGGCCGCTGATCGGAGCGTCAGCGAGGCGCGTTACTCCGACGACGCGACAACCACTACCGGCGACATTTGCGACAAGGAGGAAGGACGCTTGCTGCTCGCAGGGGCATGCGACAATCGCGAAAATGTTGGCGGCGCATCGGCGGCAGATGAAGCGACAGCCGCGGGTGATGGCCACGGCACCAATGCTGCTCTTGCTCCTGCCCCTGCTCCTGCTGCTCCTGCTGCTCCTGCTGCTGCTGTTGGTGATATCCAGGAGGAGGCGGAGGAAGGCGAGAGAGACGACGGAGAGCCGAGTCTGTGGTCAGCATTGACGTTCGCATGGGTGGGTCATGTGCTGCCTGCTCGACTTTTGAGACGTCTCAAAAGTCATGCGCTGCCTGCTCGGCTGGCTGCTGCCCGGTTGCATCCAAGTCACTCGCTTTCTTCCTTGCTTCCTTCGGCGTAGCTTAGGCAGCTTACCAGCGTCAGCGGGCCTCTCATTCCCAATTCCGCCCACTCCCTCCCCTTCCCCCTCCCCTTCCCCATGCACAATGAAACCAACCAATGCCGCGCGCGGGTGACTCCCACAATGCGCCTGGGCTCGCACACAATGCTGCAGCTGGCGGACCTCCCGCCGCCCCTCCCTTCCCCCCCCCTTTCCCCCTCCCTTCCCCATGCACATTGAAATCAACCAACCAATCATGCGAGCAGGTGACCCCCATTATGCGCCTGGGCGCGCACACAACGCTGCAGCTGGCGGACCTCCCCCCACCCCCGCGCACCTGGCGCGCGGATTGGCTGGACGCGCAAACGGCATGCATCATGGACGGGGAGCAGGGGGAAGGGGGCGGAAGGAGGAGGAGTATTTTGAAGGGGAGGGGGAGGAGAGGGGGCGGAAGGAGGAGTATATTGAAGGGGAGGGGGAGGAGAGGGGGCGGAAGGAGGAGGAGTATATTGAAGGGGAGGGGGAGGAGAGGGGGCGGAAGGAGGACGAGCAGTGTGAAGGGGAGCAGGGGGAAAGGCGGGCGGGGAGGGGAAGCGGTCAGTTGGTGGTGTCGGGCGGATGGAAGGCAGGGGGCAGGGGCAGAGGGAAGTGGCCGTTTTGGGCTGTTCTGTATTGGCCGCACCGGTGGGCGCTGTTGCTGCTCGCAGTGATGTTTCTCGGGGAGTCGATGCTGCATGTCGTCAAGGCCGTGCTTCTGTATCGCATAGTGAGTGCGTGCATGCATGTGTGAATTGTGCGTATTGTGTGAACAGAGAGTCTCTTACAACCTCATCATTCCCATAACCATACCCCTCCTCCTCCTTTCCCCCACTCGCGCTCACCCTCCCATCAATCTCCCGTCCCCCCTCCTTGCCCTCCACCAGATCGCCTTCCTGGAAGCGTGTGACAGCAGTAGCAGCAGTGACGGCAGCAGCTGTGTGGAAGGGCAGTGCGGGTCCATTGAAGGGTATCTCACGGCAGCAGGGCTGGGCGCACTGGCCGTGGCGCTGGCCGTGGCGACCCAGCACCTGTGCTACCGCGCATACGTCTCCCCTCCCCCTTCCGACCCCTCCACCAGGTCACCTACCTGGAAGGGTGTGACAGCAGCGGCGGCAGTGACAGCAGCAGCAGCAGCAGCGGGGAAGGGCAGTGCGGCCCCACCGAGGGTTATCTCACAGCAGCAGGGCTGGGCGCACTAGCGGTGGCGCTGGCAGTGGTGACCCAGCAGCTGTGCTACCGCGCATTATGTTGTGTCCACCAATACACGCACGGCCGCCATCAGCGCAGGTAAGAAGAGGGAGCTTATGAGTCGCTTCAAAAGTGGCAGTGGCGCTGGCTAAGGTGACCCAACAGTTGTGCTACTGCGCATATGTTGTCTCCTCTCCACCAACACTCGCACCGCTGCCATCAGCGCAGGTGAGGTTGCCATCCACACCTTTTGGGTCAGAAGGTGACTTTTGGGTCAGAAGGTGACTTTTGGGTCAGAAGGTGACTTTTGGGTCAGAAGGTGACTTTTGGGTCAGAAGGTGACTTTTGGGTCAGAAGGTGACTTTTGAGTCGACTCGACTTTTGAGTCGACTCAAAAGTCCCATCCACATTGGTCAGAATCCCTCTGGTGCTTTTCGCCCATCCCCTCACCTCCTTCCCCCAACTGTCCCCCTTGCCCCCATCCGCTTCCTCCTCTCCCACTCCCCGTGTTGTTGTCTCTAGTCCTATACCTTTCCACCCGCAGCCCAAGCTCCCAGCCTCTGCCACCCAAACTCGGCCAAACTGCTTTTGCTTATTTTCGCCCATCCCCCCACCCTTCCCCCAACTGTTCTCCCCACACCGGTCTTCCTCCCCTTCCCTCCCACACGTTCCATCTCCTTCTCTTCCCCTGCAGTGCACCGCCACCTCCTCACACTCACCGCCAGCGCGCTGAGCCACGTCAGCAGTGGGCACTGTATCAAACCTGCTGTCCAATGACTGTGCGCCGATTGGACGACCTGGTGTTCTGCAGCCAGGCGCTCTGGGTGGTGAGGCGAAGTGCACGATTGGGAGTGGTGCCAGGGATGGGGGATGGGGAATGGGGCTGTCTGGGGAAGGGCTTTGGAATGGAGTGGCATGGAGTGGGGTCTGCGGTGGTGGGTGAAGGAGACGAGAAGAGGGAGTGGATAGGAGCAAGGTCAAGAACAATGCGGCTGCCTTTACCCTAAACCCATTCGAGCAACGCTGCTTGCCTTTCTTGTGACTGACTGCCTGCCTTCACTTCACACATTCTCCGTATTCCTGTGTGCCTGCGTCCCTGGTTGCTTGTCTTGCTGTCCTGTTTCCGTTGTTACGCAGGCCCCAATAGAACTCGTGATTGTCAGTGTCACCTGGCTGATTGTGAGGCGCGGAAATACAGACTCCCTGCGTACGTATTGCTTTCCTGTTTCCGTCGTTGTGCAGGCTCCAATTGAGCTTGTGTTGGTCACGTGGCTGGTAGCGAGGAGATTGGATGGGTGCCCACCATCGCTGGGCATTGCCACTCAACTGCTGCTTCTTCCGCTACAGGTTCGTCCTCTGAAACTTGGCTATGGTAGAGCTTGTGGTTGTCACGTGGCTGATATTGAGGGATATCGATCGGATGGGTGCCCACCATCGCTGGCATTGGCACGCATCTGCTGCTGCTTCCGCTCCAGGTGCGTGGTTGTCACTGGCATTCGTGGTTTGGCCCCCCTCTCTCTTTCTCAAATGGTCCTTATATGTGTAGTGGAAGCTGGGTGCTACAAGGCTAAGAATGTCCCCTCGCTAGTGTGCCTGTGCCTGCAATGCAAGCATGCCTGGTTGCCCCCTCACACCTTGTCAGCTGCTTCCTTTCTCCCACATGCACGCTGCTCTCTCCCTCCCAAACAACCGAGCAATACCAGCTGGCATGTGGGAAGTGGAGGGTGTGGCTGCGGGCAAAAACTGCGGAGGCCACTGATGCACGCGTCAAGCACACAGAAGAGGTGGGCGGTTGGGGAGGAGGGAGAGGGAAAGAGTGGGGATGGGGGAGGGGACGAGGAGGGTTGGATGGGGGAGGGGAGGAGAGGGGTTGGGTGAGGGAGGGGAGGAGAGGGGTTGGGTGAGGGAGGGGACGAGAGGAGTTAGAAAGATATGTTCTCGACCTGTCATTGGAATTGCACTGCAGTATGGCATATCCTTGGCCTCTCACGTGCCTGCCTTGTGTTCCCCTCGTAACATCCTTCAACTCCCGTCCGATCTCACTCACTCACTCACCCATTTCCTTGCCCCACAACAGGCTCTGGGCGGCATCCTGACTGTGAAGACGCTGGCTCTGGAAGGCATGCTCCTAACATCCTTCAATTCTCGTCCCCTCTCACTCACCCAACAACCCCACCTACCCACTCACCCATTTCCTTGCCCCACAACAGGCTCTGGGCGGCATCCTGGCTGTGAAGGACGCGTGGCTCTGGAAGGCATGCTCCTAACATCCTTCAATTCTCGTCCCCTCTCACTCACCCAACAACCCCACCTACCCACTCACCCATTTCCTTGCCCCACAACAGGCTCTGGGCGGCATCCTGACTGTGAAGACACTGGCTCTGGAGGAGCCGCTCACATCAATCATCCAACGAATCAGACGCACAGAAGTGTCCTTGTGAGTCCATCCCCCTCCAACTCCCACCACTTTTGCCCTCCCTATCCCCTTCCCACCCCTCCCTCATTTGTTCCAAGCCTTTTCCTCTCCCTTTTCGTCCCTCTCACCCTCGCCCGCCCCTCCACCCCCCCTCGCTCTCAAACAGTCCTTGTCATTGACTCCGCACCTAATCAGAATCAGCATTCGCTCCTTCCGTCCACTTTTGAGTCGACTCAAAGCAGAACCCCTCTCTCTCTCGAACAGTCCTTGTCATTGACTCCGCTCCTAATCAGAATCATCATTGGCTCCCTCGTCTTCTCATTCACCTCGTTGGTTGCTTCTGAGGCGCCCCAATACTCCCCTCCATCCGCCCCGCCCTTCCTTATGCCAGCCTGCAGTGGACAGCCGCCCTCAACGCCGTGATGGACGCTTTTTGAGCCGCCTAAAAAAGCATCCCTCCACCCTCCCTGCCCTGCACCCTCCATCCGCCCCGTCCGTCCTTCTGCCAGCCTGCAGTGGACAGCCGCCCTCAACGCCATGATGGCTGCACTCTACTTCTCATTCACCTCTGTGGTTGCTTTGAGTCGTCTATTAATCCCCTCCATCCTCCCGTTCCCCTCCTTTCTACCAGCCTGCAGTGGACAGCCGCCCTCAACGCCGTGACGGCTGCACTCTACTTCTCATTCACCTCCGTGGTTGCTTTTGAGTCGTCTATTAATCCCCTCCATCCTCCCTTTCCCCTCCCGTATACCAGCCTGCAGTGGACAGCCGCCCTCAACGCCGTGACGGCTGCGCTCTAACTTCTCATTCACCTCCGTGGTCGCCCTCGTCACCTTCGCCACCTTCACGTGCCTCGGAGGTCAACTCACCGCAGCCTCTGTGTTCTACGTGCTTACTCTCCTCGAGGTGCGCTGCACCTCTCCTTGCTTTTATGCACCTTGATCGAGCCATCCGAAAGGACAGCTGCATCTCTCACAGCGTGTCTCAGAGGGCACCTCTCACGGCGGCCGATGTGTTCTACATGCTCGCTCACGTTCCTCCAGGTACGTCTTTCCTTGCTTCCGTGCCCCTCAGCCGAGCGCTCAAGCTTCGTGCTAACTCTGTTCTTAAGGCGCCTCATAAACACCCTCACGTGCCTCGGAGCGGAGGCCAATTCACGACGGCCGCTGTGTTTTACATGCTGCGCTCACGCTCCTCGGGGTGCGTCTTTCCTGGGGCCTTAGTCGAGCAGAGTTGACGGGGATACATACGCGTGCACGTGCTCTCACAACAGTGCTGGCCATTCATGAAAGCGCGTGGGGGAGTGGATTGAAAGCGCGTGGGGGAGTGGATTGAATGCGCGTGGGGGAGTGGATTGAATGCGCGTGGGGGAGTGGATTGAATGCGCGTGGGGGAGTGGATTGAATGCGCGTGGGGGAGTGGATTGAATGCGCGTGGGGGAGTGGATTGAATGCGCGTGGGGAGTTGGATTGAATGCGCGTGGGGGAGTGGATTGAATGCGCGTGGGGGAGTGGATTGAATGCGCGTGGTGGAGTGGATTGAATGCGCGTGGGGGAGTGGATTGAATGCGCGTGGGGGAGTGGATTGAATGCGCAGTGGGGGAGTGGATTGAATGCGCGTGGGGGAGTGGATTGAATGCGCGTGGGGGAGTGGATTGAATGCGCGTGAGGGGAGTTGGATTGACTGCGCGTGGGGGAGTGGATTGAATGCGCGTGGGGGGAGTGGATTGAATGCGCGTGGGGGAGTGGATTGAATGCGCGTGGGGGAGTGGATGAATGCGCGTGGGGGAGTGGATTGAATGCGCGTGGGGGAGTGGATTGAATGCGCGTGGGGGAGTGGATTGAATGCGCGTGGGGGAGTGGATTGAATGCGCGTGGGGGAGTGGATTGACTGCGCGTGGGGGAGTGGATTGAATGCGCGTGGGGGAGTGGATTGAATGCGCGTGGGGGAGTGGATTGAATGCGCGTGGGGGAGTGGATTGAATGCGCAGTGGGGGAGTGGATTGAATGCGCGTGGGGGAGTGGATTGAATGCGCGTGGGGAGTGGATTGAATGCGTTGCTCAACGGCGCGTGGGCTGCTGGCCATTGTGCACTGTTGAAAATTGTTGAGGCGCCTCAACAATCGGGGGGGACTGAGTTGAGTGGGATGGTCCATGTCATCGTGCACCGTTGCTTCTCTGTAAACAGTCCTCTTAACATGCCCCACACTTCCCTTCCTCCCCTCCCTCCGTTCCCTCCGCTCCTCGCTCCGTTCCCTCCTCCCCTCCATACCATATCCCCGCAGATCCCGCACTACACCATGGGGTGGAAGGTGGCCTACGGCATACAGCAAATAGCAGAGGCGTTTGTCAGCTTCAAGCGACTCTCACACTTCCTGCAGGTCAGAACTTCCTGCAGGTCGGCATGCAGGAAGCAGCATGCTCTTTGCTGTTGCCTTTTGAGGCACCTCAAAAGTCAGCATGCGGGAAGCAGCATGCTCTTTGTTGTTGCCAACCCACCCACCCACCCACCCTTCTCTTGTCTTTTCACCGCCTATAGTTACCGACCAACACGTTTGCAGCGATTCTTCTTGACTCGACTCGACTCCAAACCACGCACCATTTCTCTCGGATTTTTCACCGCCTGTCGTTATCAACGCGTTTCAGCGCACGCCCTGTTGAGTGGTTGGAGCACTACAAATGCCGTCCAGGTGGGTGGGTGGATACAAATAACGGTTGCAATGTTGTGATGAGGTCCGATTGGTGATGAGGTCCGATTGGTGATGAGGTCCGATTGGTGATGAGGTCCGATTGGTGATGAGGTCCGATTGGTGATGAGGTCCGATTGGTGATGAGGTCCGATTGGTGATGAGGTCCGATTGGTGATGAGAGAAAGCCTCAATATACCTCGATGTGCATGGGTGGGTGGGTAGGTGGGTGGGTGGATAGATGGGTGGGTGCGATGAGTGGCTCATCCAGCTTACTGAATGCCGTCTCATCCCCGTTGCCTGCCTCTACATGTACCTCCCTGTGCGTGCCACCTCCCTGTGGGTGCCACCTCCCTGTGCGTGCACCTCCCTGTGCGTGCACCTCCCTGTGCGTGCCACCTTCACTCCAACAGACCACTCCCCACGGAGCCAGGCCGCAAGAAGCGCCATCTCAGAATGGCTCTGCTATGCTCCCAAAAGCGCGCCGCTATGCCATTGACACCCCAACCACCACCAAGCCACCTGAATCAACAACTGCTGCTCTCACAGCACCGAGTCTCCAGTCTACAGTACCAAGTATACACCCCCCAGCACCGAGTCTCCAGTCCTCACCATCCTCAGAGCTCGCCTCACTGCCCAGCCACAGCCTCTCCTCCTCTTCTCTCCACACGCCTTCCCTGTCCCCGCCGTGCTGCCTTGGTGCTTGAATGGGCCTCTTTCGCTTGGGGAGAAGCAGCTGGGGAGGTTAAGCGCGAGGGGAAGAGGGAGAGCGAAAAAAAAGGAGGAAAGAGATTCAGAGGAAGGAGGAAAAAGCCACCGCTTGAGGCGATTGCTGAGTCGACTCAAGCATCGGCCGGGCATGTTCTGGATGTCACTGAGCCTAGCACGGTAGATGGCACGCCTTATGGCAAGGGCTACATGAGCAGTGTCAGGAGTTTCCGACGCGTCCCCAAAGCTTTCCGCGTGCGTTCCCTGCAGCGTTTAATGAGCTTTCATGCTCCTGGCCCTTCCCCCGCTGTTGGCCCTTCTGCTGCGGATGCTTCTGCTGATGCTGCTGGTGCTGCTGCCTTGGAGGGCACGTGTGTGACTGCACGGGAGGAGCAAGAGGGACATGTTGAGATAGACGGTGCATGCGCACCGAGCGGGCGGGTGGAGGGAGTGAGCGTAAGGCTGGGAGAGGCAGAGCTGCTGGGCGTCACTGGCAAGGTGAGAGGGAGAGGTCGTGGGATTCACTGGCAAGGTGAGAGGGAGAGGTCGTGGGAGTCACTGGCAAGGTGAGCAGGAGAGGTCGTGGGAGTCACTGGCAAGGTGAGAGGGAGAGGTCTTGGGAGTCACTGGCAAGGTGAGAGGGAGAGGTCGTGGGAGTCACTGGCAAGGTGAGCGGGAGAGGTCGTGGGAGTCACTGGCATGGTGAGTGGGAGAGGTCGTGGGAGTTACTGGCAAGGTGAGCGGGAGAGGTCGTGGGAGTCACTGGCAAGGTGAGAAGGGAGAGGTCGTGGGAGTCACTGGCAAGGTGAGAGGGAGAGGTCGTGGGAGTCACTGGCAAGGTGAGAGGGAGAGGTCGTGGGAGTCACTGGCAAGGTGAGAGGGAGAGATCGTGGGAGTCACTGGCAAGGTGAGAGGGAGAGGTCGTGGAAGTCACTGGCAAGGTGAGAGGGAGAGGTCGTGGGAGTCACTGGCAAGGTGAGAGGGAGAGGTCGTGGGAGTCACTGGCAAGGTGAGCCCGCTGCTTGCTGCTTGCGTGCTGCCCGCTGCTTGCGTGCTGCCCGCTGCCCGCTGCTTGCTGCTTGCCCGCGGCCTGCTATTGCCTGCTATGGAATGCTCTTGCTTGCAGCATGCGTGTTCATTGTGTGTGTTGTGCGCCTCTGGCTGTCACAGGCTGCTGTGCTGCCTGCTGTGCTGCCTGCTGTGCTGCGTGTTGTGCTGCCTGCTGTGCTGCCTGCTGTGCTGCCTGCTGTGCTGCCTGCTGTGCTGCCTGCTGTGCTGCCTGCTGAGTATCGCACTTGACTGTAATGCAGGCTTCAAGAAAACACCGCTGTGATCATGCTATTTACACTGCCTCCCACCCCACCCTTTCCACCTCGCAGACGGGCAGTGGCAAGTCGTTGCTGCTGCTGGGTATTCTGGGGGAAGTGCCTCACTCATCGGGCGCCATGCACCGCTCCGTGCCTTCCCTCGCCTACGCATCGCAGCAGGTCTGCCTCCCATTTGCCGCTCAACCTTTGCTTCTCGTCTCTCTCTCACCCCTTCCCCACCCACTCGTCTCTCATCCTTTGCCACCCTTTGCCAGTGACCTGATGTGTGTCAGCCTTTCCCTTCCACGCACAAGGCACATCCCTGTGTTGTGTCCTCCCGTACCTCTTTGACTCACTTCTGCATATTACAACCTACCACCAACCACCTTCCTCTCTCTCACAACCCCTCCTCTCCCCTTTCCCCCGTGTGCGTCTATGCCACCAGCCTTTCCTCATTGAGGGGACGGTGCGAGACAACATCCTATTCGAGTTTTGCATCGACTAAAACCTCCCCCACCCTACCCCTCCTCTCCCCTTTCCCCCGTGCGTCTATTCCACCAGCCTTTCCTCATTGAAGGCACGGTGCGAGACAACATCCTATTCGGTACAACGCTACACAAGGCTCTCTATGCTAAGGTACACTGCATGCCAAGAAAGGTCTGAACTGATTCTGTCTTGCGTTTGAACGTCTCTTAAGGCTCCCCTCTGCCGTCCCATTTCCCCGTCGCCCACTCCTCCCCTTTGCCCTCTCCTCCCCTTTGCCCTCTCCCCCCCCCCTTTGCCCTCTCCTCCCCTTTGCCTTCTCCTCCCCTTTGCCCTCTCCTCCCCTTTGCCCTCTCCTCCCCCTTGCCCTCTCCTCCCCTTTGCCCTCTCCCCCCCCCTTTGCCCTCTCCTCCCCTTTGCCCTCTCCCCCCCTTTGCCCTCTCCTCCCCTTTGCCCTCTCCTCCCCGCCTCCATCTCCTCGCCACTCTCTCTCATTCTGCTAGTTATCGTCTCTGAACGTCTACCAATGCCCTCTTCCCCCTCGCTCACTCTGCTGCCCTCCCCCACTCAAGGTGGTGGATGCGTGTGTCCTGTCCTGTGCTCAAACGTTGGACTTCTGAGGTGCCTTAAACGTCGTCCCCATTGCACTCTCCTCCCCGCTCTCTCTTGCTCCCCTATCTCCCTTCTCCCCCCCCCCCCCCCCCCCCCCCCCTCTCACTTGCTATCTCCCTCCCCCACTGAAGGTGTTGGACGCCTGTGCCCTCCGCACGGACTTGGCCCTAATGCCACGTGGCGATGAATCATTGGTGGAGGAGGGCGGCGGCAACCTCAGTGGCGGGCAAAGGGCGCGCATGTCGCTCGCCCGGGCGGCGTATGTTGCACTGCACTGCAAGATGACCTTTGAGTCGACTCTAAAGTCACCCCGGGCAGCATATGCCACACCTCAGGCACACACTGATGGCAATGGCGGCAGCAATAGCGGTAGCAGCAGTGGAAACAGTGGTGGTAACAATAGCAGCAGCAATAGAACTAGCAGCAGCAGCCGGAGTGCGCCCCCACCCGTGCTGGTCCTCCTAGACGACCCTCTTGCCGCGTTGGATCCAGCCGTTGCCAGCCACGTGTTTCAGCAGTGCGTGTGTGGGCTGCTGGCAGGGCTGCCCCGGATTGTCGTCACTCACCACGTGCAGTACCTTGGGAGGTATGGTGATGGGTGTGGGGGAAGGGAAGGGGATGGAGAAAGGGTGGGTTTGGATGGAGCAGACGATTGATGAGGGAGGAGAGACGGAAATTATCTGTTGCATTGCATCCCATACAATACAACTGTGCATACTGTTTCGTGTGCATACTACAATTGTTTCGTGTGCATACTACAATTGTTTCGTGTGCATACTACAATTGTTTCGTGTGCATACTACAATTGTTTCGTGTGCATACTACAATGGTTTCGTGTGCATACTACAATTGTTTCGTGTGCATACTACAATTGTTTCGTGTGCATACTACAATTGTTTCGTGTGCATACTACAATTGTTTCGTGTGCATACTACAATTGTTTCGTGTGCATACTACAATTGTTTCGTGTGCATACTACAATTGTTTCGTGTGCATACTACAATTGTTTCGTGTGCATACTACAATTGTTTCGTGTGCATACTACAATTGTTTCGTGTGCATACTACAATTGTTTCGTGTGCATAGTACAATTGTTTCTCCCTCTGTCTTTCCTCTGCTCCCCTCCCTCTCCCTCATCCCCAGCTGCCACAGAGTGTTGGTGCTGAACAGCGGCAGAGCAGCGGCGTGTGGCGCATGGAGTGACCTCTGCGCCCTGCCCTCTGCTCAACAAAACTGCGACAACCCCCCTCTGCCCTTTGCACAACTTCTGAAGCCCCTCAAAGCTTTTGAGGCACCTCAAAGCACATGGAGTGACATATGCACCCTGCCCTCTGCGCAACAACACTGTGACCATCCCCCTCCGGCACTGGGGCAACCTCTCTCTGGTGGGAGGGGTGTTTCAGACACTGGCTCTGACAGTGCCATGTGTGCCACTGTCACTGTTTCTGGTACGGTCGTCTGTGCCCCTGTCACCACTGACACGGGTGTGGACGGCACGATTGCTGATTCACGGAGCTGCAAAAGCGGCACCACGGTGGTCTGCAGCAGCAAACGTGACACTGGCTCTGACAGTGCCATGTGTGCCACTGTCACTGGCGGTGACTGTGCTGCTGCTGGCAATGCAACTGTCACCACTAACACGGGTGTGGACGGCACCGTTGTTCATTCACAGAGGTGCAAAACTGGCGACACAGCGGGCAGCAGCAGTGGCAGCTGTGTAGATCGTGGCACAGGCAGCGAGAGAGACACAGATGCGCCAACAGTCGGCACGAGGGGCTGCAGGGTGGGCATTCATGGGGACTCGTCGGTGAGAGGAAGCGAGGAAAGGGCAGAGGTGGAGCAGGCAGAGGCTGCGGCCCTCATTGGGACAGGGGATGAGGTGGAGAAGATTCAGTTGACTAAGGACGGCATTCATAGAAACACGTCATTGAGAGGAAGTGAGAAAGAGGTGCTCTTAGGGACAGAGGCTGAGGTGGAGACAGCGGAGGTGGGGAAGGGAGTGGTAGACGCATGCAGGGAGGGGGAGCGTGTCTCACTTGAGGACCAGGCTGCTGAGGGCTCGTTGTGCAAGTCAAGAGAAGGACCATTAGCAGCAGAGAGTTACTCCCTCTTTCGGAGGGGGGAGGGAGAGCAGGAGGAGAGTGGGTCCACAGAAGGTGATGAGCAAGGTAGGCATGCAAACGTAGGCATGCAAACGTAGGCATGCAAACGTGTGCGTGGCTTTCCACTGCCTGTCCCACGCGATCATGTGTGTTTCCATGCTCCCCCCTGTCCCATCCGACGCTAACCCCAATCGCTGTGTGTGCCTGCAGGCCTGCTGGACGTGGAAGGGTGGCAGCGCGGTGCCATCCCCCTGTTGGTGTTTTGGGGCTACGCCAGAAAGATCCGCGTGCTGCCTCTGCTGCTCTTTGCCGCCCTCTTCCTCGCCGCACACGTCTCCAACGCCCTCGTCAGCTGGTGAGGAAATTCCTCCCTCACGCTCCCTTTCTCTCTCATGCACGCCCCCCCATCACCTCCTCTCGCCATCCCCTCCCCCACTTCTCACCCTCACGGCCATCGCCCCCTCCTGTATGGCCCTCTCGCCTTCTCGTCTCACTGCTCATCCACGCCTCCTGTGTGCCTCTTCCATCGGACATCTGCCCATCCCTCCTGCTCCATGCTTGATGACTCTTGCCCCTCCTCCCCTCCCCTCCCATCCCCTCCCCTCCCCTCCCCTCCCCTCCCCTCCCCTCCCATCCCCTCCCCTCCCCTCCCCTCCCCTCCCCTCCCCTCCCCCCCCCTCCCCTCCCCTCCCCTCCCCTCCCCTCCCCTCCCCTCCCCTCCCCTCCCCTCCCCTCCCCTCCCCTCCCCTCCCCTCCCCTCCCCTCCCCTCCCCTCCCCTCCCCTCCCCTCCCCTCCCCTCCCCTCCCCTCCCCTCCCCTCCCCTCCCCTCCCCTCCCCTCCCCTCCCCTCCCCGCCCCTCCCCTTCCCTCCCCGCCCCTCCCCTCCACCCCGGAGGCCTGTGGACGGAGGAGCCTGAGACCACACCGCACCCGCTTGCCACCCTCACGGCCATCGCCCTCTCCTGCGTGGTCCTCTCCCTCCTCGCCTCGCTGCTCCTCCACTTTGCCGCGCTGCGCGCCTCCTCCCGCATGCACTCACTCATGCTTGCCTCCGTGCTCGCCTAGCCGCTTGCCTTCTTCCACCGCAACCCACATCTCTCTCCTCTAATCCCCTCCGCTCCCCTCCCCCCCAAGGTTCCTGGGCCTGTGGACAGAGGCGCCGGAAACCACACCGCACCCACTGGTCACGCTGGCAGCCATCGCCCTGTCCTGTGTGGCCCTCTCCCTCCTCTCCTCGCTGCTCATCCACTTCGCCGCGCTGCGCGCCTCCTCCCGCATGCACTCACTTATGCTTTCGTCCGTGCTCGCCTCGCCGCTGGCCTTCTTCCACCGCAACCCCACGGGCCGCGTGCTGAACCGGTTCAGTGAGGACCTCGGGGTTACCGATGATGTGCTGCCCCAGCTGCTGCTGGATTTTCTGAATGTGAGTTGAGAGTGAGACTCAATAGTCACCCCACTCGCGTTATTTTACTGCAACCCAACCCAACCCCACGGGCCGCGTGCTGAACCGCTTCAGTGAGGACCTCGGGGTGACTGACAATGTGCTTCCGCAGCTGCTGCTGGACTTCCTCAATGTGAGTCGAAGGGTCGAGAGAGGGGTGGGGGAGCGTGATGGAGGGAGGGAAGATTGAGGAGGGTTCAAAACGAGTTAGGGGTTTCATGTCAGCTGGATACCATGTGAATACACAAAGTTACTCCCACCATACTCCCAGTCACCCACTCTCCCATCTCCATTCTCCATCATCCCACTCCCGCTAAACCCGTACTATCCTTCCCGTCCTCCACTTGCCTGCAGCCCTTCGGCCTGTGCGTTGCCGCAGTGGTATCAGCATGCATAGCTGTGCCGTGGATACTCATCCCCATGCTGCCGCTGCTGCTGCTGCTGCTGCACTTGCGGCATCTGTATGTGTGCACGGCAATGGAGGTCCGACGTATGGAATGCACCACTCGCTCCGTGCTGCTCGCCCGCTTCCTCACCACCATGGAGGTGAGCTGTGTTCTGAGTCGACTCAAAACAATGCTGCTGCTGCTGCTGCACCTGCTGCTGCACCTGCGGCATCTGTATGTGTGCGCTGCCATGGAGGTCCGCCGCATGGAGTGCACAACACGCTCCGTGCTGCTCGCCCGCTTCCTCAACACCATGGAGGTGTGAATTCCAAGTTGTTCTTCATCCCTCCCTCCCGCTTCCTCACCACCACGCACGCACGCATGCACACACCCACCCACCCACGCACGGACTCACTCACTCACTGAGAGAGGCAGACAACGCCCACTCATCCACTGTTACATCCTCTGCACTTCCCAAGCTCACCTCTCAAGTCTCTACTCCCCTTCCCCTTCCCCGTTCCCCCATCCGAGCCTCTCCCACCAGCACCGCTTCCACCGCCTCTTCCTTGGCCACATCACCGCCAACGCCAGCCCGAACCTATTCTGGCCGGAGCTTGAGGAAGGCGGTTGACTTCCCATCCCATGCCAGCCACCGTGTGTCCCAACAGCAAGTCTATACCCCCTTCCCACTCATCCCTTCTCCCCGCAGCGCTTCCCAAACTTGCCACGAAATCTTTACTCCCTACCCCTCTTCCCCCCTCTCAGGGCCTCCCAACCATCCGAGCCTTTTCCCAGCAGCGCCGCTTCCACCGCCTCTTCCTGCGCCACGTCACCGCCAATGCCACCCCGCACCTATTCTGGATCGCCACGTGGGAGTGGCTGGGCTTCCGATTGGACCTCCTCGTTGCCGCCGCCCTGCTCTCCGCCGCCCTCGCCGCCGTGGCCCTGCGCCACTCGCTGCCGCCCGCCATGGCCGCACTGGCTTTGTCTTATCTGCTGCAGCTGCCGGACTCCCTGCGGTGGGCGCTGCAGTATGGTGTGGAGCTCGAGAACACGGTGAGAGGGGGGGGGAAGGGTGGGGATTGGGGAACAGCCAGGGGTGAGGGAAGGGAGGGAAGGGAAGTCTTCGGACTCCCTGCGCTGGGCGCTGCAATACGGCGTGGAGCTCGAAAACACGGTACTGAAGAGGGTGGGGAGGGTGAGGCAGGGGGGAGAGACAAGGGTGCGTTGCGCTGGCTGTAATGTTTATGGGTGGGATGGAAGTGAGGCAAGGGAAGGGTGCTGGACTCCCTGCGCTGGGCGCTGCAGTATGGCGTGGAGGTGGAGAGCACGGTGAGGGGGGAGGAGAGGGTGAGAGGCGGGAGGGATGTTTGGGGGGGGGCGGCGGGGGGGGAGAGGGGAGGAGGGAGGGCGGCAGGGGTGCAATGGTTGTGATGTTTATTGTTGTGAAGGAAGTGAGGCAAGGGAAGGGTGCTGGATTCCCTGCGGTGGGCGCTGCAGTACGGCGTTGAGCTGGAGAACACGGTGAGGGGAGGTTGGTTGGTTGGAGGGGGTGCGGGGAAAGTGAGGGACAGAAAGGCTGCCAGACTCGTTATGGTGGGCGCTGCAGTACGGCGTTCTCACTCATGGTGGAAGGGCAACAGTACTAGTGAAACGCTTTAGCAAGTAAGAAAAAGAGTAAAAAAATCCCTAGCTAAGAGAACTCTGATCGCAAGAACTGAAATCACTCAATCAGAACAGGTCGCAAACATGTTTCGGCAAGGCGGGAGAACCCGCCAAGCCTTCATCAGTGCTTCTGAACACAAAGATATCCAACAGCTAGGCATAGGCTAAGTAATCAACCTACACCGCGAACAGAATTCAAGGTTCCCATCTACCCAGATTGCCTAACAATGGGCATTCGCCAACACAGCACTGGGTAAAAACCCAAGGTTACAAGTGTCAGCCTTCCGTGGTGTCTTCGTCAGGGCTATCGATAAGCCTTGGAAACTTCGCTCGCACGAGTAACTTTTGCAAGTTACGTGCACACCTCCATGCAATGTAGATATTCCCCATATAAAAACCGCGTGAACTGAGACGAGTTTTGAGGCGCCTCAAAACCAGACTCGTTACGGTGGGCGCTGCAGTATGGCGTTGAGCTGGAGAACACGGTGAGGGAGGAGGTGAGGGGAGAGAACGAACACGGTGACAGGGAGAGAACATCGTAAACAGAAAACTTCTCGGTATACTTTGAGGCGAGGGAAGAGGGTGAGGCGAAGGGAGGGAGAGGGTGAAGCTAAGGGAGGGAGAGGGTGAAGCTAAGGGAGGGAGAGGGTGAAGCGAAGGGAGGGAGAGGGTGAAGCGAAGGGAGGGAGAGGGTGAAGCGAAGGGAGGGAGAGGGTGAAGCAAAGGGAGGGAGAGGGTGAAGCGAAGAGAGGGAGAGGGTGAAGCGAAGGGAGGGAGAGGGTGAAGCGAAGGGACAGGATGAGACGAGGCGAAGGGACACGGTGAGGCGAGGAAGCTTTTGATTCTTCTCTGAAAGCCAGTAACTTCCCAACATGTAAACAACCGTGTGTAATGGCAAGGGACCAGGGTGCGAGCTTCGGCAAGGGACCGTGTGTAATGAGCCAAAGTTTGAGGGAACATGTAAAGAATCAGAGCCGGAGAACATGGTAGAGGCAAGGGACCAGGGTGCGAGCGATTGTTGCGATGCTCATGGGTGTGAGGGAAGTGAGGCAAGTGCACCATTAACAAAGGAGCACCGTGGTGGGGTGGGAACCAGGAACGTGCTCCTTCGTTCATGGTGTGCTCTACCGTTCACTCCCTCGTGTTTTGAGTCGACTCAAAACACGACTTCTTCGTTCATGGTGTGCTGCACCGTTCACTCCTTCCGCACCGTGTGCTGATGGAGAAGCAAACACTCTATTGCTCTCTTACGTCTTATGTGACGCTTCACATCACATTCTCATGCACCCATGGGATAGATACTAGAGAGGCAAACACCCTTGTGCTCTCTTACCTCTTATGTGACGTGAAGCAGCTTGATGATGATGCATGCTCGATCTCCACATCCCATTCTCATGCTTGATATGGTTGCGAGAACCGCAGGGGACACGTCCATCTTGTGTTTTTTGAGAATTCTTTGTTTTTTTAGAATTCTGTGTTTTTTGAGAATTCTGTGTTTTTTTATAATTCTGTGTTTTTTTATAATTCTGTGTTTTATTTAGAATTCTGTGTTTTTTTAGAATTCTCAAAAAACACACGTTGCGAGAACCGCAGGGGACACGTCCATCTTGCACTTGCCTAACTCAATAACCTGCATTGTTTCATCCCTGCACCTCTGACACCCCACCCCGTCCATCGCAGTTCACCAGTGTTGAGCGCACACTCGAGTACACCACGCTGCCAGGTGAAGAGTCCGCACCTTGAGGGGCCTCTAGAACCTGCATTGTTGCCTCCCCGCCCTCTGACACCCCACCCCGTCCATGCCAGTTCACGAGTGTTGAGCGCACACTCGAGTACACCACGCTGCCAGGGGAAGAGCCTACACCTGCCAAAAGTAAATCCAAGCATCAGCAGCACAACAAGTGGCAGCAGCTGCAGCAGCAGCAACGACAACAGCAGCAGCAGCAGCAGCAGCAGCAGGAAGGCCCCACCACCAAATCCTCCGTACCCAGCTTGCTGTTCGGAGCACTGCAAACAGCAATCAGGCGCCTGTCCTTTAAGATGGACAACATCATCAAGCCACTATTCTCTCGCAATCCGCCCTTCACCCACTGCCAAGCCACTGATGCAGCACCAAACAGCAAGGAGGAGGAGGAGAGGAACAGCAGAAGCGCCGTTTGCCCCTCGTGGCCGTCAGCAGGGGCAGTGCGAGTGGAGCAGCTGACAGTGCGGTATGGCAGTTCAGGGCTGGCAGTGCTGCGCAGCTTGAGCTTTCAGCTCGCAGGGGGAGAGAAGTGCGGTGTGGTGGGGCGAACAGGTGAGGTGTGGTAAGGCGAACAGGTGAGGCGATCTGTAGGTTTGGCTCTGTGATCCAACATAGCATCATTGGGGCTGGATCAAGGAGGAAAATGCTTCCTTGTTTCTCAGAGATCTCAAACGTGATCTCAGTACACTCGGCATGGATGCATTCTGAGATTCTGTAGCAAGGCTTAAGACAGCGCTAGCTGTTGTGTGTTGTCTACATGTGTGTGTGCCACGCCTCAACACAACAGGTGCAGGAAAATCCACCCTCATGCTCGCGCTGCTGCGGTTGGTGGAAGCGTCTTCGGGGAGCATTCACATCGATGGTGTGGACATTGCATCGCTGCCCCTCGCCACCCTGCGAAGCAAGGTGGGCTTCTGCCGCGCCTTAGAAGCTGACTTGTGAGTTTTGGGAATTCTCAAAAGCGACTCACAAGTCTTAAGGAAACATCTCTACATTGATGATGTGGACATTGCATCTCTGCCATTCACCACCCTGAGAAGCAATGTAAGCAACCAGTTGCCTTTCCGTCCAATTGTTGGATAACTCGCCCGAAGTTTACAAGCATAATCTGACTAAAACTTCTGAGTTTGATTTCCAACGGTCTCCCCTGTTGCAGGTGGTGGCCATTCCTCAAGAGCCGGTTCTCTTTAGCCAGTCATTGCGATTCAACCTTGATCCCCTGGGGTATGGCTGCTCACAATGACCATGATTCTCTCTGACCAGGAATTTGGGACGCTGTTGAAACTCCGTGCCCTTTCTGTGGCGTATGTCCAGCTGTACATCTTCTCACTGTCCCTCACATGTGTACTCTCAGTCACTCACTCGATCTCTTGTTCACTTTCACCCTCCGAAACCCCGCTTCATCCCCCCCGTTCCCTCCCATCCTCCCCTTCATCCCTCCCAACCCCCCTGACAGCCAGCACAGTGACGAGGCCCTGTGGTCGATGCTGGCAATGGTGCAGCTAAAAGGTACCCTCCCATCCCGCACTTCACCCCCCAACCCTCCATGCCCCATCACAGGCAGCACAGTGACGAGGCCCTGTGGTCGGTGCTGGCAACGGTGCACCTAAAGCCGCTGGTGGCGGGGCTGCTGGGGGGGTTAGAGGGTGCCCTGGCTCAGGGCGGGGGGAACCTCTCCCTGGGGCAGAGGCAACTGCTCTGCCTCGCAAGGTACGCCCAAGGGGAATGCGTTGGGCCAATCACAGTGCAGGTCTTATCTGTGTCTCAGAACTGTGTATTGGCCGAAACGCGCAGTTATGATGCAGTACATATTCTGCTTGCTTCTTGTTCCTGGTATTTGTTTTCCATACAGAGCGTTGCTGGCATCAACACGCGTGTTGCTGATGGATGAAGCGACAGCGAGCATGGATGGGGAGAGCGATGCAGCGATCAAATCCATCCTGCGGGAGTCATTCAAGCACAGCACCGTCATCACCATTGCACACCGGCTCTCCACGGTTCTTGATTACGACCAGGCAAGTCAGAAGAGTGTTGAATGTGCCCCTTGCTCACGTCCATGTATGTGTGTGCGCACACCCATCATGCCCACGTCTGTGAGTGCATGTGCGCACACCTTCGTGCCAACGTCTGTGAGTGCATGTGCGCACACCTTCATGCCAACGTCTGTGAGTGCATGTGTGCACACCTTCATGCCAACGTCTGTGAGTGCATGTGCGCACACCTTCATGCCAACGTCTGTGAGTGCATGTGCGCACACCTTCGTGCCAACACCCTACGCACGCACACCCCACGCCTCCTTACGCGTGTCCTCCCTTGGTGCACACGTCGGACCTGCTAAAAAACTTATATTTTCTGGTTCATCCAAAATCAATTCCCTTTTCTCAGGTTCTTGTCTTGGAACTTGGGCAACTCACTGAGTTTGGAGCACCCGAGGATCTGAGAAAAAACAAATCCAGTGCTTTCTCTAGTATGCTAGCAGAAAATACCTCTGAGCAAATGTAAACGCAAATGGTAATTGGGAGAACAAATCATTTACGTAAGCTTTATTTGTGCCAGAGGCTTCTATTTCCCTGAAGTGAAATGCCACCTCACAGGGAAACTGGCTCTAAGGCTTGGCCCCCAAACCCGAGACTATTTACCCCCTAGTTTTGTTCTACATAGCAGTCAGTGGGGAAGTAGGCTTGGGAATCTCTTTCACTACACCCCCTACTGTCATCCCTCCATACTACCCACCTACCCACACCCAATACCGCACCCCGAATCTCTGTTCTCCCCACCTCTGAGTACAGCATCAAACTTGCATACTGTTCAGAAATTTGTACTTAAATTTGCTTTCATACCGAGACATACATCTCCGTTACTAATGAATCAATTTCTAGACATGTCACTTGGGGTGTTGTATGTTGCATGCATACCGTACCGTATGATCTGGTTAGTCACTAGAATACCAGCCGACATTGAAACCAACCTGATTTCGTGCGAATGCAATGCTTTTCAGGCGGTGAAGAGCAGACCATCGAAAATCCTCACACAACATCCTCCCCTGTTTCACTCAGTTTTTTCACACCCAAGCAGCTGAAGCCGGAACCTTCATCTTCGTGGTGAAGGCCAGTTCATCGCCTTCGATCGACTCGCATGACTCATCACTCTCAGACCGCTTCAAGTCCGACTTCTCCGACTCTCTCACGATCAGCCGCTTGATGAACGGCGGGAAGAACGGCCATAGTCGTTGCCGGAGCTCGGGCAGCCGCCAATCGTCGCACGTGACTACCCCGCGGCAGATCGACGCGCCGCAGTGGCAACTGAAATTATCGCTGCTGGTGCGGACGACGCCTGCGTTCGCGCTACCGTAGTCAATGCTCAACTCTTCGCCCGGCGCTATGCTCCGCATGGCCACTATCGTCACCGAGTCTTCCAGTCCGCAGTTAGGGTCGCACGAGTGGTTGATAAAGTCGGGCGTCTCGGGCCCACGCTTCGGATCCGGCACCTGCCAGAGGTGGTCGTTGACTCGCAGCGAGAGCTCTCGCGTGCGTTCGTCACTTCCTAGGAGATAATCGAGGCCGACAAGCTTGCCGGCGAAGACGAGAAGCGGTTCGCCACGTCGGATGCTCGCCAATGCGAACAGCCCCTTGGAGGCGTCCGCGCCGCGACCTTTGTAACGAGTCACCACGCGCGGGTCGTACCACCCCGACTCGGCCATCTTCCGCTCGATATAAGCCGAGCAGTGCCCTGCGAACCGTCGCTGCCAGTCGTGCGAGCGCCACTCGGTGAATGTGAGCGTTCCGCGGCAGCACGCGGCGCCGCAGCGGCAGCGCAGGCCGGCGTGCATGCTACCCTCCGTCTCCGTGCAGGCATAGTCGTACGTGACGTGCTCGCCCGGCTGAATGTCTCGCAGGGCGACCATGCAACGCGGGTTAGCGTACCATGTGTTGGGGTCGCACGAGTGGTTGTAATAAAAGCTCGGATCGTCCTCGGGGTCGGCTGTCGTGTCGTACAAGTCGTCACCGACCATGTACGCGTAGCGAATCATTGTCTCGCGCTTCTCCTTATCGGGTTCCGCCGATAAGTCTGAAGCGTGGTACCCGCGAATCTCTCCTTCGTCCCAATCGCAAACGACCTCGCCTTGTGCGATAAAGCTGTGCGCGAACAGCCCGCGGCATTGGAAACCGTAGAGCTGGTGCTCTTGCACGACGATGTGCGGGTGGAGACCCATGCTGAGGATCAGCCTGTTGGGCTGAGGAACGGGTGGGCAGGGTGGTATGTTGTGCGAGAGCGCGCTGTTGGTATCTCGTTGATGGAATGTGGGTGGTATGTTGTGCGAGGTGGGAATGCGCTGAAGTTCCTCGTCGCTGAGACTGATTATAACTCGGCGTTATACTGGAGGCATTGAATGCCTCTCCTGGAGCACAACTAAGACAACAGGCAGAGGCATCTCGTTGATGGAATCTAGAGTTTCTTCCTTCCGAGTAATTAATTCGGGTAGGGGACCTGTGAGACGGCCGATGGGATTACCAAAGATCTTGCAGAAAACAGGGAACGGAGACAACCAATGAATCATTGACGTGTGGCAATTATTTGCTTCTTTTTTCTTTCCTGGGAATGACCACGGCGTGTAAGATAGCCCTCAATAGGACGGTGCGCTTGAAATTGTGGGCAGGCAGGCTCTGAAATCATGGGTGGGCCATGTACATCAGGTCCCAACAGTTTATTGTGTGCCGATGCGTCACAACCAAGTGCTTTGTCACCGAAGGCACGAATGGCCCAGGATTCCCCTGAGATATCTACCACTCGGACGAAAACACAACGTTCCAGCATTCGACCCCTCAAGCAGCACCGCGTCGCAGTCAGGCCTCATGGTGTCTGGGTCAGGCCTGTCGAAGTCCCTGGGACCAAAACTTTGAGTCCTGAGCTGTTCGAATTCTTGCCCTGATTTTCACGGGGGAAGGAAAAAAACAAAACTGGAAGTCAGCGCTTCTTAGGTAAGTGTACTTTGGCCCTAATGTAACTCAGGAGGATTTTGTTCCTCTTACTTAGCCGGAAAAGGTACACACAAACTACTCATCTGCACGCTTTCAGCCTCTACATCGTCCGCAAAAACACCGTCGGCAAAAATGTCGGGTAGTGGGGGTTGGGGGGGGAGGGGATGGCGGCGGGAATTCGGGTGGGGGGGGGGGGGGTCTCCTTCAAAACAGAAACCAAAACTTTGATTCAGGGGAAGACCCAAACGAGGCCCTTAACTGTCACGGGTGCCATGCCTATCTAACACTTTATATGGTTGAGCCTCTCGAAACGTAGGCCGGAATGTTCAGGGCATTAAGGGCAAATGCCCTTGCTTCTACAGCCCTGGTCTGGGTGTGGTGAGGGGGTGCCATACTTTTTTCTGTTCTGGATCATACGTGGTTTTTTTTTTTTTTTTTTGATGCAAAGATACACTATAAGTGCAACAATACATCGGCAGTCGTAACTGTAGCTGATGGGCTTAGGGGGATTGCTCCCTCCGTACCCATCCTGACCATCTAAGGGGGGCGGAAGGCAGCCCTCGGGTTCGACCAGATTGCCATGAACCCCTTGGACCACGTGGCTGGTTGAGCTGAGTTGTCCATGATGTGGCCCAAGACCCGGCACTCGTCATCATCCAAGCCAGGACGAATGGCGCCGAGCCTCTTAGACACCGCCTTAGCACGCTTGTAGATCCTGACATGCAGTTGGAAAGACGCCACGATCCTCCGCAGAGCCCTCCTCGCCCGGAATTTGCTGCGCTCGAAAACCGCGTCACACCTCTCGACCCAAATCCGGTGGAACGCGATTGCTGCGATCGTAGCCTCGGGGAACCCCGAAGCTGTACCCTCCTTCCTGAAAAACACATCCCCCAGAGACTCAATTTTCCGATGCGGATTCAGCATGCGGAGAGCCTTCAAAAGCGCCCGTACCACCGGCTGAATGCGCGGGCAGAGAAACAACCCGTGCTCCAGTGTCTCCTTCTCCCCGCAGTGCGGGCAGGCGACTCCGGCGCCAAGGAAATGTAACCGCTCCCCCACCTGCAGGTTCCGGCTGTGGATCCGGAGCATCACATCCCGCGCACGGTTCGGCAGAGCTGACGAATCCCGTACCCCGATCACTCTCCCCCAGTCGATCGTACGGCCGAGAGACTCCTCCCATGTGGTCTGCTGCTTCGGTTTTCCGCCAAACCGCTTAAAACCTTCCTTTAGTTGTCTTAGCTGCGCCGGCCGATCACCCACCCAGATGGGGGAGCACAGCAGTCTTGCCCTGGGGGCACCCGCCGGGCCAAGGAACCGACCATCCCTGACCACTGCAGGCACCACCTCGTGCGGCAGAAAATTGCGCAACCTCTCCTCAGCCTCCTCCAAGGCCCCCCTGAAACACTTGATGGCACGGCAAACTAGGGTTTCGCCTTCCACACTCTCAATCCTCCAGACCCCGTAGCTCGTCCCCGCCTTTAGTACGAACTTAGAAGCCGTTAGCACCGTGCGCGCTGTGACAGGCGCCATGAGCAACTGCTTCCATTCATCCGGAGCAGCATCGTATACCCTCTTCGCCAGCTTCGCTCCTTCCGATCCTCCGAAAGCCCGCTCGAGCTCCTGGGGAGTTTTCAGAGTTCTCGATCCGTCCACAGCAACCTTGATTAAGTCACCCATCACCGAGCGCTTCAACGACTTAGCCGGCTTCTGCCGTCCCGCGGGCGTCTTCCCGTTCAAAAGCAGCCGGCGGTTAAAAAGCAACATCTCCTGCTCCACCTCCCATACGGACGATACGCTGATGCATGAAGGGAAGTTGGACTCCAGGAATAGCTCGCATGTCCGCTTCCACCTCTCACATCTTCCTTCCCACTGCTTTATCAACCCCGCGTGGGCCCAGAAAACCTGTAGGTCAGGAACATCCAAAGCCGCGAGCGCCAGATCAGCACGCAGTCCCAGTGGTTGCGACGCCAGCAACGCGATCCTCCTGGCCGCCAGACCCCCCAGCTCCGCACAGGGATCCCGGACGCCTAGCCCGCCTTCCCCTCTTGCTTTAAACAGCAGCTCCTGACTCCAGAGCGCGAAGTGCTTCCCTGCCGTCGAGTGGTTACCCGTGACGAAATTGTGAAGCAGCTTCACCAGCTTCGCCCAGATTTCCGAAGGAGGAGGGTAGACCTGCGCCTGGAAAGCGAGGATTGGGTTGATGTACCCGTTGACCACCGCGACTCTTCCGGATGTCGTCAGGTAATGTATTTGCCATTCCACCAGCTCCGCCGTTGCACGTGACAGGGTGATTTCCCAGGTCACCGATGCATCCCCCGAGGGTGAGATCCACACCCCCAGGACTCTTTCCGCTTCGTTCAACCGTACCCATTTGAAAGCTGACGCCTTGTCTGGTTTCTTGCGCAGGTTCTTTCCCAGGGGCAGGAGTGCAGACTTGTCGTTGTTTACCCAAAGACCTGACTTCTCACCGAACTCATTCAGCAGCTTCACCGCCCGGCCAATCTGCCTCTTCCCTTTGAGCACCAGCGTGGTGTCGTCGGCATACCCCAGGTACGCAAGCCGATCCCCGTACGGATTACTGATTCCCAGTTTCCTCCTTATTGCTTCCTGGCAGAGGGGCTCCACCGCGCAAAGGAAGAGATAGGGTGCCAGCGGGCAGCCCTGCCGTACGCCCTTCCTGACCGCCACCGGTTCTCCCAGCCAACCATTCAGCAACAGCCTCGTCGTCGATCCAGCATGGAGCCCTTCGCACCACTGTACGAACTTCCGCGGGAAACCCATCCTCGCCATCGTGCCGAAAAGGTATTCCCGAGAGACCGAGTCGAAAGCCTTCTGGAAGTCCACCAGAAGCAAGTACCAATCCGCGTCTTTGCACTTCGCCGCGTCAACGATGTCCGCAACCAGCGAAACCCCGTCAGCCAGCCTTCTCCCTGGTAAGAACCCAAACTGTTCCTCCGAAATGACCGTATGCAACACTTTCCGCATCCTGTTCGCCAGCACCCGCGCTACTAACTTGTACGTGCTATTGAGCAGCGTGATCGGCCGGTAGTTTTGCACTTGATCCTTCGCGCCCTTCTTGTGCAGCAGGACAGTGACAGCCTCCAAGGCAGCAGGAGGAAGAACGGCCGTTTCCTCAAACTGCTTCGCGAATCCGAGCACATCACCCCCTAGCGAGTCCCAGTGTTGGCTGAAAAACTCCTTCGGGATTCCGTCAGCGCCGGGAGACTTGCCCTTCGCCATGCCGTCAAGGGCCTCCTTCACCTCCGCTTCAGACCAGTCCGCTACCAACAGCTGCGATTGCGCCTCACCCAGCTTCTTGCCAGGAGCGACCGGCCAAAACGTGCTGTCCGCTGTCGGGGTAGGTTCCGAGAACAGCTCCGCGTAGAACTCGGAGGCAGCTTCTAGTATCCCGCACGAGTCATTCCGCACTGTCCCCTTCCATTGCAGCGATGTAATCATTGTCCTCTCCTTCCGTGTTTTGACCTTTGCAGACATGAGCTTGCCAGGCAACTCCCCTTCACGCAGCTCCTTGACCCCGGCCATGAGCGTGACCCTCTCCTGTTCCGAGGCGAGGTATGCCGCCAGCTTGGACTCCTTGACCTTCAGCTCCTCCTTCCGGGCGGAGCAGTAGGGGTTTCTCATCACCTCCTGCTGCAAAACCGCAACCGCCTCATCCAGGTGAGTCAGGGTAGCTTTGACCCGCTTCCGTTCCTCAGCAGAGTACTTCCTTAATGCCATATTCATTTTCCTCATGAGCGCAGTGAAATCGCCTGACCCCGCTTTACCGTGCTCCTCGCAGATCGCAGCAACCGCTTTCACCGCACCCGGCCTTCCAATTTTTGCCGCCTTGCACCTCCATATTCCAGGCCCCATGCATAACTGCAGGCTGATTTTGAAGGTCACCTTCACCCCGAACCAGTGGTCTGAGAGACCCTTCAGCGGCCGACAGTGCGACGCCTCAGAGAGCGACGTCAACAGCGGCGCCGAGACAAGGGCCCGGTCAATGCGTGAGCTGGTCTTGGCAGACCTAGACAGAAAGGTAAACTCCTTCAGCACCGGGTTCATCCAGCGAAAAGCGTCGGTGAGGCAGTGCGCTGAGCATATCCGCAACACGCTGCCATTCTCTCCTGACGAGCCCGCACCAGACGATCTATCCAGTAGAGGTTCCTCCACCATGTTAAGATCTCCGATCAAAAGAAAACCTCCTCCCCACAGAGTGCGCCATAAAAGGAGCAAGCACCCCATCGTAAAACGGGCGACGCCTGCAAGCTTTCGCAGGAAAGTAAGCAGCCAGGATCGTGCAGTGGAAAGAGTCCCACTGAACATCAGCCTGAAGCAAACGACCCGAGCTGTGAGTGACAATGTTAGTGAAAACAAGAGACTTGTTGAAACTTAAGATGGCAACCCCTCCTGCCTTCCCCGCAGGACCGATCGCATGACAATGGGGGACTTTGAGCTTCTTCCAGAAATCGTGGTCAGCACCAATCCGTGTGTCAGCCAAAACGAAGATATCAGGTGGTTTCTTTAGCCATGCCTTCAGATGCTTCTGCTTCCCTCTGCTCCCGAGCCCGTTGACATTGAGCTCGCGTATCGACAGGTAAGAAGCTTTATTCATTGGGAAACCGCCGAGAAGCCCCAAGCATCCACGGGCTGAGCGAGACACGAACCACAGTTTTATAAAGGAACAGTACAAACACAGGGGATACTAACATGCAGCTTTCGCCTCTCCTTCCTCCTTCTACAACCCATAATCCTTCTTCAGGTGCTTGAGGTTGATCTTCCCCTTCAACAACCGGAGTGACTCTCCACCTTTCGGGGCCCCATGGCGGTGCCGCTGGGACAACGCGTGATGCGCTGCCTGTTCGAACGACGAACCATGAGCCTTCTCGCAACTGTCCTGAAGACAAACCCACTCCTCCCGATTTCCACTGGTGGAGATAAGTACCAGGGACGGGTCCTTGAGGATAATCTTGGTCGCATCTGATGCAATGGTCGCAGCAGCTGCGCAGCAACGATGTGAGAACTCGGGAAGAAAGGCAAGTGGAAAACGACAGTGAAACGCGCGAAATTCCATCAGCGACAACGCAAACAACGCAGCTACCATTCAGCTCATGGACCCTCCCAATGGTAAGGTGCCATTTGGTGATGTTGTTGTGACGCTCGACGACGAAGTCGTTGTGGTTGTGGATCGAGTGATGACCACCGCACAGACTGCACTTCAACGCCGGGTAGTGGATCAGCAGAATCTCGTCCTTGTTGAGCGGACTTTCAATGTAGTGCTTCCACCGGTACAGATCACCCTCGTGAGCAACCACCAGTCCCTTGATCCGATCCGTATCCAAGCCAGTCACCGAGTTGACCGCACGATGAAAGCAAAGACCTTTCTTAAACACCGACTTCTTCTTCTTCTTGAGCGGAGCCATCAGCATCCCATGCAGCATTGCAGGTGAGATCTCAGCAGGGACCTCCTTGAAATAGAGCTCAATCACTGCAGGGTTCGTCGCCTTCTGCCTGGCGAAAGCGGGATCTTCCGGATACTGCCAGTCAAAGGTAACGTAAATCCCATTCTTGCACTTATGTTCGACCTGATTACGCCACACAAAATTTGCGTCAGATGCCTTGTCAAAAGTAACTTGCATGCGACCGTAATACTTCTTGTACAGGAAACCGGACGTCAGCTGCTGGTACGTCGTGGTGACCTGGGCCCCATCAGACAGCTCATCCTTCCAAATCCCCACCAATCCCTTGATCGTTGCCTGTGTGCGAGGTACTTCCAACAAAAACTCTTCAGGGATCAGAAGGGTGATCGGGTAGCAGGAACGTGACGCGATCTCTCCCTTTGACGCTTCCTCGACCTCTTCGTCAGAATCATAGGCAATAAGCCCGTCGTCCTCATCGTTAAGCAGGTGGGTAACCCCCGATGGTCCCGAGCCATCGTCAGCATTGTCGCGTGAAACATTGTCCTCATCGTCGTCATGAGAAACATCTTCTCCTTCTGGTGCAGCGTCAGAAACAGCATCTTTGAAAATGACTTCCTCCTTACCCTTCTTGCTATCATTCGCAGCTTCCTCAATGCGGATGGCTGCGAGCTTCGCCGAGAGGGTAAGAGCTTCAGATTCATCAGGCTGAAAGGGTCCCTTGGACGCCTTCATGGCGGTAGCGGACTTAAGAGGAAGTCTCGACATGGACTTCGGCTTGGCTGGAGTCGTCGCCGGCGGAGCAGAAGAGGTAGCAGAAACCAGCGGAACCCCAGCAGTGGACGAGGCAGCAGCCGCAGCAGCAGCGGTAGCCGCGGTGACAGCAGCAGCGGTAGCCGCGGTGACAGCAGCAGCAGCAGCCTTCTTAACTCGAGGAGCCATCGTGCAATGATGATAGAACAGCCACCAGAGCCAGTGCAGTACCTGAGAATAATAAAAACTGAGCACGAACTGGACGTCCTTTGTAGTTGTAGCAATGCCTGCATGCTGATGCCTGATGGAAGCCTTGAAAGTAGCTTGGAACCTTGGAAATGCCATGTTGAAATAACCTCGCACGGAAATCCCGAAACCATGACTTCTGCTCGTCTTCAGGGGATAGGGACGAATGTTCTCTGTTTGAACATTTAAAAAATATCCTCTGGTACCCTGAGAGAAGACGATCTCAATGGTTATGTTATTAGCGGGAATGTCGTACAATAGGTGGTACATTGGCGAGTTCCAGGGTCTCGGTAGAATCCATGGCTGCCGTGAGGCGGAGAGCATTGTGGAATGTCTGGATCATACGTGGTTGATCACGCTTGGGGGCGGTTTCAACTTTCCTGACTTACACCTAGTCCGCGGTATTTTAACCACGTGAACTGTTTTGTTTCAAACACCCTTTATTCGTTTTCGGGTAATGAGATGGGCACCCAAAGATTTCAAGGCTATTAGTTTACAGCCGGATGCTTTTCCGTCTGAAGAAACGCACACTTAGTGCTCCGAAATAGGGGGAATATCGGCATTGGCAGTGTTTTAACTGCCGGATCTCGCGAAGGGAATGTTAGATTATACCCTCATTAATTTTCGAACTACTCGTTTAAACAAGTCTGACCAAAGAGAAGTACTCTCGCGCGGTTAAGATAGCGGCGGTTAAAATACCGCGGACTAGGTGTAGACCATTGAGAGCCAGGATGAAAATGATCCGCACGTTGTTCGCCTGCACGGAATACAAATCGAAGGTGTACCCTACAGTTTCCAGTGTGTACACGTTGGCATCCGTGGTCTACAGAACTGTAACATCGACCACATGGATCCCGCAAATTACTATTGGCAGAAAAGATATTACAGGTGTGCTCAACCTCTCCACACCACACCTCGCATGTGTGAGATAAGCGGTTACAAAATCTTAGGACCATATCGCGGTGTGGTGAATTTAAGGGCGTGTTCACTAACGGTCAGTATGAACTTGCTGTACGTTGTCTTAATCAAAACTCGAGTGCCAGAAGCGGGGTGCTTACGACGTGGAACGGATCGAGGCGATCGGAGGCTGATCGCAATGACCAGAACCGACCCACATTCCCAACCATCCATCTTCTCTCATCCCACGGTTGAGAATGTGGGTCGCCTCTAATCAGCCTCAGATCGCCTCGATCCGGTCCACGTCCTTACGGAGGTCGAAATATCTCAGACCCCTTGTTCGTCCAACACACTCAAATGGGACCTGAGACTGCTTGCACCAGTGGCTGCCCGTGTTCCCTGAAAATTTTTATGACAGTCCGTTCCGTTGTTTGTCGTAGTTTCCTCGAATGTGACTGAGTCCGCTTGCTAACACCAGCGGCTCGCTCCAAGCTGCTGCTGACCCTGTCCAGGTTCGATCGAAAACCCGGCTTGAAGTTGCCCCCCTGGAATATACAGTTGACAGGGCAACGGGGTACACTTGGTACAGCACAGTGTTTTCATCACAGTCACATGTGAGATGGCGTCCCTACATTTTCCCGCCATCTGAAGTTTGGACACCAGCTGTTGCCCGCCTACTTTTCCTTCTAAAGCTACCCCGACTGTTGTTTTTTTGCTCAAGGATTTCAATTTGTTTGCTGAATTAAATGGCACGCGACTGAAATGACAACTGTCTGCATACTCTGCCAAAGCATTTCTGGAAGTTAGGGTTTGAATGATGTATCCGAAGCATCTCCTTCAAAAAGAAATAGTTTCGTCCAGAAAATCCAGTACATCAAATTTGGGGCATATCCATATATATACAAGAAACAAAAGATTACTTCTTATGTGTCCGAATTTCCATCTATGGCGGGCAAACGCGGGGTGGGGAGGGGACGCCCTGAGTACTGAGGTGACAGCTGTCCAGAAGATAGATGTGGTTCTCCACCAGTATGTGACAGGTGGATTACTGTCATTTGCGGGATCCTGCAGCCAGTGATAGATCATTACAGTAACAGTAGTTAGTGCCGCCGTGCTTCTGAGGCAGAAGAACACCGTGTTTCTGTTCCCCTAACGTCTCTTACCAATGTAACGCCTTGGCGTAAAACTCCCATGTAGTTGCCGTCTCACACTTCTCCACCGCCACAGAACCCGCGAGTGGTTGGGAAATCGGAAATGACCAAATTAGGGCCGAGTAATAGCAGAGAGATGGCCGAATTAGGGCCGTGTGAGTCGCACCCCCTCGAAGCAGTGCCGAACCAGCGCCGCAACTAGCCTGAACAACTTTCGAGCCTAAACACCCAACAAGCGGACAGAATTTTGTTTAGAAACAAGTCAACCCTAAACACCTTGTCGCAGAGTGTTGAGGGTTGATTTCTCCCTAAAATCATGCCATCCAATAGGGGTTTATATTTGTTATGGCTCGAAAAAAAGAAGGCTCGTACGCAGGTTCGGACCTAAGTACTAGGGGTGCGACTCACGCGGCCCTAATTCGGCCACTTCTCTGCTGATGTTCGGCTTCTCGATGATCTCTTCCCTTGGGAAATTCCTGTTTCCATCACCTCGAGATGCCTGCCTTCGACACTTGTTGAGATCCTCGAGATTCCTTCACCTCAACATCATATTGATCGTCGAGATGATCTAGCAGCGATATAATACAGTACACGTACATTACATTTCTCAGTAAGTATATTCAACTTCAGAGCGTTCCCAATTATCAGACTGCACGTCTAGTTGTACCACCCCACTCGTTCCTGATCCTGCATCATGGGTCTCCACCCGCACATGGTCGTGCAAGAGCACGAGCTCTACGGTTTCCAATGCCGGGGGCTCTTCGCGAGCAGCTTAATCGCAAAAGGCGAGATCGTTTGCGATTGGGACATTGAGGAAGAAGAGCGGCGAGTGTACTACCACGCTCATGACTTATTGGCGGTACCCGATAAGGAGAAGCGCGAGATCATGATTCGATATTCGTACATGGTCGAGGACGACGTGTACGACACAACAACCGACCCCGACGAGGACCCAAGCCTCTATTACAACCACTCGTGCGACCCCAACTCGTGGTACATTAACCCACGTTGCATGGTCGCCCTGCGAGACATTCAACCCGGCGAGCAAATCACGTACGACTATGCATCCACGGAAACGGAGGGCAGCATGCACGCCGGTTTTCTCTGCCGCTGCGGCGCCACGTGCTGCCGCGGCACGCTCAAATTTTCCGAGTGGCGCTCGCGCGACTGGCAGCAGCGAAACGCCGGCCACTGCTCGGCCTATATCGAGCGGAAGATGGCCGAGTCGGGGTGGTACGATCCGCGCGTGGTTCCGCGCTACAAGGGCGACGCGGACGGCTCCAAGGGGCTGTTTGCTTTGGCGAGCATTGGACGCGGGGAACGGGTTCTCGTTTTCGCCGGCAAGGTTGCCGGCGAAGAGCGCACGCGACAGCTCTCGCTGCAAATAAACGACTCCGAGTCGTTAAACGAGCAGAAACCAGATCCGACGCGTGGGCCCGAGACGCCCGAACTCATTAACCACTCGAGCGACCCAAACTGCGGAATGGAAGAAGACTTGGTGACGGTGGTGGCTTTGCGGGACATCGCGCCAGGCGAAGAGTTGAGCATCGACTACGGCAGCATTACTAACTCAGGCGCCAACCGCACCCTTCAGTGACAACTTCCGCTGTCAGTGCGGCGCGTCGGCCTGCGAGTGCGGCGCGTCGGCGCGTCGGGCTGCCGCATTCGCAGCGCCAGTGGCGGATGCCTGAGCTGCAGCAGAGGTTATCGTTCCCGCCGAAGCGGCTGATTGTGAGGGAGTTGGTGGAGCAGGTCACGCGAGCTGATGCCATTGACTAAACCCTAATTTCGGGAGGTGAAAAAGCAGCCATGCTCAGCTCAAGCATTGTGGGCTGTCTCATAAAGCGGGAAGATGAAGGCGTGGTGTGCAAATCGGTTGGTGGGGATGATGCGTCGAAGTACAAGGAACATGAGATTGTGTTACTGGTATGTCTCCTGCTAATTATCATATTTTTATGTTTCCAGGTGTTTCTGGTGGTATCCAAAGCGGGATGTGGGCAGCTCCAGCTGTCAAAACACAAGTATTGGTGTGGTGATTGTTGCAAACACTTATTGAAAGTTCTATGTAGAAAGCAGCGCTAAATTGGGTTATCACTATCTAGTGGTAGCAATGCGGCCAGACGACCAAGCACGGTGAGCTGCATCAGAGACAGGTGAAACAAGGCAGCGACAACAAACAGTGGCTCTGCCAGCTCGCCGCACAGTGCACTCCGATGCTCCTCCCCCCCATGCCTACCAGCTGGCTGGCACAGTCTCTGCGCAAAACAAAGACCACAGGTGGACAGCTACCAACGAACCCCCATGACAGGGTGCGGTGTACTACAAGGAATTCAGGAAGGGATTACCACAGGGAAATCAGGTGTGGAATCACAAGAGGCCATGGACTTGGATTTTCAGAGAAAAGCAGTGGTGGAGGCAGGGCATGCCTTTTTTAGCCACTCCACCACCTCTTTCATCACCACCTTCTTACCGTAGCCTTCCGAGTCGACTCAAAACGAAGTGACTTTTGAGTCGGCTCAAACGTCATTTCAGAGGAAAGCAGTGGGGGAGGAAGGGCACGCCTTTCTGAGCCGGTCCACCACTTCTTTCAGCACCGCCTTCTTGGCCTTCCGGAACCGCACCGCCACCATCCGCTCATCCGCCTCCGCCCTAAACTCCTCACACCCACACCGCACCCGCATCACAGTAAGCCTCTTCGCACCCCCACTACTACCGCCGCTGCCATTCCCGCTCTCCGACCCGCCGCCTTCCTCCTCGCTCTCCCCACTGGCCCGCTCTCGCGCCCACGCATCACAATCTATCGCCTCCTCTTCATCGCTCCTGCTCCCGAGCTCTAGGTCCGTTTCCTCCTCGGTGTTGTCACCCTCGTTGTTGTCATCATCGCTGTAGTCATCGCTGATCCTCCCCTCGCTAACAGCACGCCGGCGCCGGCGCCGGCTGAGTCGCTTTGCGGAAACTTCCTCCTCCAGGCTCGTCAGCTTCGCCTTCTGCTGCTGCTTGCTCTGTGCTGGCTTCTTCTTTCCTTCCTTCCCCAGTTTCCCACCCTTCACCCCCTCCCCACCACCCGCCCCCATCTTCCCGCCGCTCTTGCACCGCTCCAGCTCCCTCAGGATCGCTTCGTCCTCTTCTATGCTGGTCGGCATCTGCTGCAGCCGCGCCTGCGCTAGCAGACGAACGGTGTCAGCCGCTGCTTGCAGGGCGGGCAGCACGTTGGAGAAGGGAGAGGCCACGTCCCTACAGCCGCTGTTGCTCACTCCCCAGCCCAGATACAGCACTGACTTGGCCATGTCCGATGGGGGCTCTGACGGAGGGAGGGGAGAGAGCAGAGAAAGAGTAAGGGGTGAATGCATGATTTGGCTATCAACATGTGGGTCCCGACAGCCACTGTTGCTCACGGCCCACCCCAGGTAAAGCACTGAACTGGCCATGTCGGCCGGGGGCTCTGGAGGAGAGAGGGCGAGAGAACGTATAGGGGAAGGAGTTGAAACGTGACTAGGCTATCCATCAACATGTGCGTCCCGACACCCACTGTTGCTCACAGCCCACCCCAGGTACAGCACCGAACTGGCCATGTCGGCCGGGGGCTCTGGAGGAGAGAGGGCGAGAGAATACAGGGGAAGGGGAGGATGTAGGATTAGGCTATCACATTCAGACACTCCCTTGGATGTTAACTGAGTAACAGAGGGCAGAAAGCAATAAATCTCACTCACCTGGAAGGTGCTTGAGGTAGTACCACAGTGCAGCGAACACAGCCAACACGTTTGGACACTCCCTTGAATGTACTATCAGGAACACAATAATTCAAAAAAAAAAACCCTAACACCCAATCATCGCTCCATGTAGTCCAAACAGCAGCGAACACAGCCGACAGGTTCGGCTCGGCTCGGCTCCACACAGGAATGCCAGAAAGATAGACTCTCAGATTCAAACTCATCGTTCGAAGCTTACCCAGCAGCTCTCACCTGACTGGTGCATGAGATAGTACCACACAGCAGAAAAAACCGCCATCAGGTTCGGCTCCACGATCCCACCTCTCCACACGGACACGGCAAAACTCGGGTCCTTGTACTTCCCTGCCAGCACCTCCAGCCCACCATTCACCTCGTCCGCCTCGCTCTCTCCCTCCAACCCCCTGCTGCTACTCCTAACTACAGACACACCCCGTTGCTTGCCTCTCTCAACCCTCGTCCCCCCCCCCATCCCCTCCTCCCCTCATTCAACCAACACTCCCATGCGAGTCTCACCTGAATGGTGCTTGAGGTAGTACCACACAGCAGCAAACACCGCCATGAGATTCGGCTCCACAATCCCCCCACGCCACACGGACACGCCAAAACTCGGGTCTTTGTATTTCCCTGCCAGCACCTCCACTCCGCCATTCACCTCGTCTGCCTCGCTCTCCCTCCTGATCTCCTGCCGAGCCAAGTACTGAGGCATGGCTCCCACGTGCACGAACTGCTTCTCTGCCTTGGCGTGCTCCCTGGCGATTGCTTCTACTGCCTTGGCTGCCACCCGCCAGAGCGCCTGCCGCACTCGCAGAAGCTTGGCTGTTGGGGAGTCTGATTGCTGCTGCTTCTTGCTCTTCTTCTGCTTCTGCTTTCCATGCCTGCTGCCGCTCTTGCTCTTCCCCTTGCTCTTTTTCTTGTTTTTGTGCTTGTTTCTGTTGCTGTTCTTCCGCTTCTTCCCTCGCTCCTGCACTTTGCTTTTGCCCCACCTGCTCCCGGCGGCTTCTTCATCATCATCCTCCTCATCGTTGTCCTCCTCGTAGTCATAACCATAACCATCATCATCATCATCATCATCATCATCATCATCATCATCATCATCATCATCATCATCATCATCATCATCATCATCATCATCATCATCATCATCATCATCATCATCATCATCATCATCATCATCATCATCATCATCATCATCATCATCATCATCATCATCATCACCATCCGCATCACCATCAGCACCCTCGTTGACCAGCCAGTCACCCAGCCCTTCTCCCCAGATGCGTGCCAAGCCCTGCTTCAGCTCCATATCCCCTTTGCTGCCCGCCTCTGCACTCACAGCCGCACCACCACCTTCCACAGCCTCATCCCCGTATTTCGCTGCACATGTCCGTTTCTTCCCCTCCTCCTCTTCCTCTCCCTCTCCCTCAATCCCTTCGTGGCACTCACTCACATCCCTAGCCTCCCCTGTCTTGCCGCCCTTCTCAGTCGCCCCACCCAAGCCACCCAGGCCTACCACCCACTCGCCGGGGCGGGCGGCGTCGCGGTGCAGGACGAGGGCGACCAGGTTCACTGCATCTAGCAGCGTGCGGAAGAGCAGCACGTTCTCCTACTTGTTTCCGTCCAGCACGAAGCCGTAGCCCAGCAGCAGCTCCTCGTTCACCTTGGGGCCGTACGACGTGAAGAGCTCGGCTCCCTTGGTGAATGGCATCAAAGCTATGAACTCAAACTGTGATGCTTGAATCTGGACGGAGGAGGAGAGGAGGAGAGTGAGGGGAGGAGAGGGGGGAGGAGAGGGAAAGGAGAGGGGCAGGAGACGGGAGGAGAAAAGGGAGGAGAAGAGGAGACGGGGAGGAGAGGGGGTGGAGAAGAGGAGGAGACGGGGAGGAGAGGGGGTGGAGAAGAGGAGAACAGCTCGTCGCCCCTGGCAAAGGGCATCAAAGCTATGAAGTCAAACTGTGATGCTCCAATGATGTGGAACAGTGCCACACTGTCCCCAATCACGAAGGGTCTCGAAACTACCCTTCACTAGGGCCTACACCAAGTGAAATGTTACACTACACAAAGTAATGTAACTATCTTCAATATCTTGAGGTGTACCCTTTTGGCGAGCTTCGAAATCACTTGAGGCTTGACACCAAGGCTCGGGCTCTTCATCACAAACTCATCCTTGAGTTCTTGATGGGTCTGCTGCACACACCTGCGACACACCGAACGTTCGACACAGGACAAAATAGAAACCGCGCACGACAAAATAGAAACCGCGCGCGAGACACAAACGACCGCGTAACACGCGTCTAGCGATAACTCGCTATTGACTCGACACACACACTCGACATCATGACTCAACATTCACACACAATTATAAGCATGAAATATATATTATCCCATGCCCTCATACCATTCCATACACACACACATGCACGCACACGGACAACAAGCCGAGTGCAAACCGTAGGGTTGCACCAACAGTTGAGAGGCAAGAAAATTGAGTCGCGCACACGCAACCTAAGCTCCCTAGGACGAGTCGCGCAACCTGAGTCGCGCTACGCCGAAGGAAGCAAGGAAGAGAGATAGTTACTTGGATGGAACCAAACAACCAGCCAGCCAAGCAGGCAGCGCGCTCACCCATGCAAACGCCAATGCCGACCATAGGCTCGGCTCTCCATCGTCCCCCTCGCCTTCTTCCACCTCCCCGAAATCATCAGCATCACCACAACCAGTAGCAGAAGCAGAACCGCTGCTGGTGCCGTGGCCATCACCCGTGGCCGTCGCTTCTGCCGCCGATCGTCGCATCGATGCTCCGCCATCCTCGCGACTGTCGCACGCCCCTGCGAGCAGCAACCGTCCTTCCTCCTTGTCGCAAATGTCGCCGGTAATTGTCGCATCGTCAGAGTAGTAACGCGTCTCGCTGACACTCCGATCAGCGGCCACAGGATTGCCAGTTCGCTGCTGCTTCTGCTGCGGCTGAACCAGATCCAGGGATATCATCATCTCGCCTCCGTCCATTGAATCGCAACTTCGGAGACACTGGTCGGACTGGGGTGCTGCTGGCACCTCGACCCGCCTCAACTGTCGCTGTCGACAGGTAAAAATCTGTTGCTTTCGTGTCGCTTGGCTGCCTACGACGGAATTTCCTGCTTGCTTTTACTGTCAGTTTGTTATTCCATCGGTCTGTTCGCCCGTTCGACTGAACTGGGTCTCCCCCCCCTGCTTTGGATAGAAATAACTCGCACGCGTCTGGTTGTCCAATAGTTGGTGAGTAGCGGTATCTGTTCTGTTAGACTCCTTTTTGGCTATCGTCTTTCTCAGTCAATCTTTCACGCTATGGTTCGCTCCTCCGTGTATTATAGCCAGGATTGCTCGGATCATCGTGTTGAATCGATAAGCTACCGAGACGAGAAAAGGGGCTGATGCGTGAGATTCTTTTGTCACGCACTTCGTGAAGAAGAGAGCTTGGTTGATTCAATTGTTCGAGAGGAAATGAGCTGGCTGGCAGCAGCAGCAGCTAGAGTGTCCAGGGTAGTCACAGGTTCAAGTTTCAGCCCCCTGGCTGACCATGAGAGATTCAAATCCATGTGTTGCCCATGGGGAATGTACACTGTGGAACGGTATTGGTCGCAACGCGATTCCACTCTCACAAAGCGTGAGATGCGGAGATGACTCGATTTTCGATTTTCATCTTTACCGTCGGATCGAGAAATCCTACGCTCCGTGCTGAATTCTCAGAAATAGGCTTCCCGCTGATGCTCTGCCTTGGCGGAAGTTGCCACACGTCAATCACTCATTCGGTGTTCCCGTTTCAGGGTTCTTCCACGCACACATGATCGCGTTCCAGGCGATGGGTATTATCGAATGTCTGGTGTGGCAACGAATGGATGAGTTGTACGCCTAGGCTGCAAACCGTGCGATCAACTCCCATGACAATTTACGATTGTTGCGAACGTCATTCTTCGCCCAAGACAATTGACCATCCGCCAAGCATGCATGCATATCATCACTGGAGCATAACAATGGTAGGGGAAATTGCAACTCGTACGTTTCTAACCGCTTTTAAAACGGTTAGATACGGTGTCAGAAGTTTTCTCTTACACCGTTTTGCACCGTGACAAAACAGATTAGACCGCAAATAATGTACAAGAAACGTACCAGATGGAATCAGAAGTCTATCACCAGATTATCGACTTCCAATTCACCTCACCTTGAGGAGCCTCTGCCTTTGGGGGGCGATCATCGTCTGGAACGTGATCATACTAGGTGGGGTGATGTGCTTCCAATTCCATCACCTCACATCGACGAGCCTCCGCCTTCGTTCTGGGCGGATGGAAGCGATCTTCGTCTGGAATGCGATCATACTAGGTGGGTGATTGGCCTCCGATTCCATCACCTCACCTCGAGGCCTCAGCATTTCGTTGGGCGAATGGGGCCGACTTTCGTGTGGAACGCGAACGATTTTTGGTGGGTGATTGACTTACAGTTCCTTAACCTCACCTTGAGGGCCTCTGCCTTCGTTCAGTGTATCACGCCTCCACACCAATTCCCCTAGAATCCATAAAGACAGCATCTCACGGCGTTTTGGATCAGTCTCAACTTTCAAGCAATGATAGAACTAATTCAGCGCACCATTTCCTCGCATCATCAGACTGCACGCTTCACACACACTCATCCTCCAACCGTTCTCGCTCCTCCATCATGGGTCTCCACCCGCACATCGTCGTGAAGGAGCACCAGCTCTACGGTTTCCGATGCTGCGGGCTGTTCGCGCGCAGCTTTATCGCACAAGGCGAGGTCGTTTGCGATTGGGACGAAGAAGAGGCCGCTGCGCGGCGAGTGTACCACGCTCGTGACTTATCAGCGGAACCCCGATCAAAAGAAGCGCGAAATGATGATTCACTTTTCGTACATGGTCGGTGACGACATGTACGACACGATAACTGACCCCGACGAAGATCCGAGCTTTTATTACAACCACTCGTGCGACCCCAACACGTGGTACGCCTACCGCTACTTGCATGGTCGCTCTGCGCGACATTCGCCCGGGTGAGCACGTCACGTACGACTACGCCTGCACGGAGACGGAGGGTAGCATGCATGCCGGCCTGCACTGCCGCTGCGGCGCCGCGTGCTGCCGTGACACGCTCACATTCACCGAGTGGCGCTTGCACGACTGGCAGCGGCGGTTCGCCGGCCACTGCTCGGCTTATATCGAGCGGAAGATGGCCGAGTCGGGGTGGTACGGACCCGCGCGTGGTTCCTCGCTACAAAGGCGGCGCGGACGGCTTCAAGGGGATGTTCGCATTGGCGAGCGTCCGACGTGGCGAACCGCTTCTCGTCTTCGCCGGCAAGCTTGTCGGCCTCGACTACCTGCTGGGAAGCGACGAGCGCACGCAAGAGCTCTCGCTGCGTGTCAACGATCACCTCTGGCAGGTGCCGCATCCGACGCGTGGGGGCCCGAGACGCCCGACTTTATCAACACTCGTGCGACCCAAACTGCGGATTGGAAGACTCGGTGACGGTGGTGGCCTTGCGGGACATCGTGCAAGGCGAAGAGTTGAGCATCGACTACGGGAGCACCAACGCAGGCGTCGTCCGCACGCAGCAGTGACAACTTCAGTTGCCACTGCGGCGCGTCGATCTGCCGTGGGGTTGGTCACATGTGACGACTGGCAGCTGCTTGAGCTGCAGCAGCGACTGTGGCCGTTTCTTCCCTCCGCTTCGTTCATCAAGCGACTGATCGTGAGGGAGTCGGAGCATCTGACTCGAAGCCGAGTCATAAGTCTGAGAGTGGTGAATCGTGCGAGTCG